>JAVGWX010000006.1:108724317-108746817 GCA_036924085.1 Ariolimax columbianus
CTAACCATTTTGTCTCTCATACCTTCACAATGACTACATGCAACGCCTGAGTAACATACTGTGATCTAACCATTCTGTCTCTCATACCTTCACAATGACTACATGCAACGCCTGAGTAACATACTGGGATCTAACCATTTTGTCTCTCATACCTTCACAATGACTACATGCAACGCCTGAGTAACATACTGTGATCTAACCATTCTGTCTCTCATACCTTCACAATGACTACATGCAACGCCTGAGTAACATACTGGGATCTAACCATTTTGTCTCTCATACCTTCACAATGACTACATGCAACGCCTGAGTAACATACTGTGATCTAACCATTCTGTCTCTCATACCTTCACAATGACTACATGCAACACCTGAGTAACAAACTGGGATCTAACCATTTTGTCTCTCATACCTTCACAATGACTACATGCAACGCCTGAGTAACATACTGTGATCTAACCATTTTGTCTCTCATACCTTCACAATGACTACATGCAACGCCTGAGTAACATACTGTGATCTAACCATTCTGTCTCTCATACCTTCACAATGACTACATGCAACGCCTGAGTAACATACTGTGATCTAACCATTTTGTCTCTCATACCTTCACAATGACTACATGCAACGCCTGAGTAACATACTGTGATCTAACCATGCTGTCTCTCATACCTTCACAATGACTACATGCAACGCCTGAGTAACATACTGTGATCTAACCATTCTGTCTCTCATACCTTCACAATGACTACATGCAACGCCTGAGTAACATACTGTGATCTAACCATTCTGTCTCTCATACCTTCACAATGACTACATGCAACACCTGAGTAACAAACTGTGATCTAACCATTCTGTCTCTCATACCTTCACAATGACTACATGCAACGCCTGAGTAACATACTGTGATCTAACCATTCTGTCTCTCATACCTTCACAATGACTACATGCAACACCTGAGTAACATACTGTGATCTAACCATTCTGTTTCTCATACCTTCACAATGACTACATGCAACGCCTGAGTAACATACTGTGATCTAACCATTCTGTCTCTCATACCTTCACAATGACTACATGCAACGCCTGAGTAACATACTGTGATCTAACCATTCTGTCTCTTATACCTTCACAATGACTACATGCAACACCTGAGTAACATACGTTGAGTCAATGAGATGTTGGAAGACTTTGAATGAGATCAGACTAATGGCATGTTGTATTTACAGTTAACAGGAAAAACAAACTTTCTCTTGGCTAAAAGCAAGACTGACGTAATATTTTAGGTGAAATTTGCATTTAAAAACAAAATAAAAGACCAGAAAGTAAGACTTTAGTCTGAGAATATTTCATGGTTATTGGAGGCAGTCGTAACAAATGGCCGTTGTGAACGTGAAACAACGATAATGCACGAAAACTTTCAGGTAGGATGATTAGCAGAACTAGAAAGGCACACTACGGGGTAATAAAACACAATCAAAATGAGAATATAACGGGAGCCAATATTTATAACCAGGACGAATATTAAGTTCAAGAATACTCTGTGAAATATTCAGGCTGTATGACAACAAAGGTCGAGTGTTACTCACTTTCTGAATATTCTTTCTTCATGATGATCTCACAAGTATGAGTAATAGAGAGGTCTGATCGTTATTGTCTGGCGGATGGAAACATATTCGAAGCTCGCGCTGAAAATAAATTGAAAATTTGGCAGGTAACGATTGAAAATTGTAAAAACTCATGAGAAGAGTTTTTGTAACACCACTTTAATCCTTGCGACGTCATCCCGACTAAACTGAGTTAATGTTGTTATTGTTTTTAACCACACAGAAAAGTAAATATATAAACAAGTGGTGATGAATACACAGTTCTTAGAACAATTTAGAATTACCTTTAACACGAGGCATTCGACGCCACACCATCGTACATATCAATGGGCAGTTGAGTAATTAGCAGGGCCTAGTCTTCCAAGTTTTAAACACACCTCTAGAAAAAACGCACTGTTTTTTATACCAGATAAACCAGAGTGAAAAACTTTATCGGAAGAAGAAGAAGAAGAAAAGCAAAAAGAACAAGAAGACGAACAACAACAATTTAATGAAAGCATGCAGTAAGAAGAATAACGTTTAGTGAAAGTATCTGATATCAAACAATATTGATCAGTCAGCTTTCAGACAAAATATAACTGGTTCAAGAAACTGCAGATTGGTAACAATAAAGAAACATAATCCAGTTTTCTTTCACCCGGCCCTTTGCGATATTTGGTTGTGTGAAAGAATATTGGTGAAAATTACAGTTTCTTTATCATATACATACTGTTTTAGATGGTATGTCTTTGTACATTGTACATATTTATGAGATTTGACTCCGCCAAGCACTGCCGTTTCTAACTCTTTGGGAAGTGCCAGGTATATTTGTAATAGTATCCAGTACAAATGTTTTAAAGCATTCATAAATTTAATCGTCTTCCCTGCCATTGCTTTGTACGATAATATACCTTTTTGATCTCTAGTTCGGTCGGACATATATTATACCGTGTTCTTTCTCTACGCTTTTGCTCCATCCTAGCAAACTTTACCTATAAATACTTTTATCGTCTTTATAAGCACCTTTGCAGCTTCGAGTTTTGTAGTTATATTTCCATCCTAAGTCTATTACCTTTAGTCGGACACAATCCGCCCTCTGTTCTTGTTTTATTGTGCACGGGCGTCTATTTTGCACGTATTATAGTTTTTTCTGCAACATATATGTAACTTCTCATTATAGTGTATCAACTTCAAAGGTATTGTATAGACAATAATTAAAAATGAGAGAAAGCACATGTCCTATGCAGCACACACACACACAACATATATATATAGCAGTAGCCCCTTTTCAGTCATGTCTGACTATAGGTTGATGCGACCTTGGAGTAACAGCCCTCTATTGAGTTTTTGGTTTTCCTTATCATTTCGGCGTTGTTTCTTCACGTTTTGTTGCATGAACTTATTTTCGCCCAGTCCAAGGTGGCTCTTCAGGTTACATCTCCATTTGGTTTAGTCTGCAGCTATGTCTTCCCAAGATGGCAGATCAATATCCAGAGCCTTCATGTCCCGCTTACATGTCCCGCTTACATGTCCCGCTTACATGCGTCTTTGAACTGCAGCTGTGGTCGACCATCTGTTTGGGTTTTTTTTACCACACGCCAGCTGCCGCGAGAATATCTTTGGAGATGCGACCGTCGCTCATACGACGAACATGGTCAAGAATGGTGTACATACTTGAAAAATCGGTGCAAGAATACACCCCCGCCTTTGTTACCCTGTGTCTCCATGACATGCCAAGGATGTATCATGCGTTGTAGGTGACATGTGTTGAGCCTATGCTCATTCTGACGGCACAGGCACTGTAGACCATGGCCTTGGTCTTGGCTGTACGTTTTGCGTTTTCGCAGACACGTGTTGTCTGGCCAGAAAATATGGTAGCAGCTCTGCCAATATGATTGACTGTTTCGGGGCTTGGGAGAGCTTATCATTGATCAGTGAACTAGTCCACAGTTGTCAGTTCGTATGTATCGGATCGGGTGGTATCTGCGTCTTGTCACAACACATGTGTTTTACTCAAGCTTATTGTGAGGTCGAAATCTTTGCACGCCTGGAAGAAGCGATCTATCAATCTCTGGAGTTCATGCACCCCTGGGAGAAGCGATCTATCAATCTCTGGAGTTGATTCAGACTGAATGACAATTGCAGCGTCATCAGCAAAGAAGTCCCTGGCAGTAACTTCCCTGATCTTGGTTTTAGATTTGAGTCTCGTAAGATTAAACAGACGGCCTTTTAAGCTTGTGTGAAGCCAAATCCTTTCTGTTGCAATACCAAATGCCTGCTTCAGTAGCACCGCAAAGACGATTCCGAATAGCGTAGCCTGGACGCAGTCTTGTTAAATACCCCATAGAATATGGAATAGAGGTGATGTATTACCATAGAATAGGACTGTTCCCTTCATATCTTTATGAAATGACACTATAAGCTGCAGCAGTTTGTTAGGACAGCCAATTTTTTGGAGGAATTTGAAGAGTTCAGCTCTGCTAACGAAATCGAATGCTTTTGTCAGGTCGATGAAAGCGACAAATAAAGGCTGTTCAACAAAACTAATATACTTGTATATATTGGAGCGGCCGACAATCTGAAAATCTAACAACCACTGTCACCAACATATTAATCTTACTTCGTCTGTAAATTTTCTTTCCTATGACCGGCAATCTTAATATAGAACAACACGGTGTCTGTAGCCGACGTACAAACGGAGAGAATTGTGGGTACTGCCTAACAATAGATCAACCACATTATGAGATGCTGTGAACGACGAACAAATGGCGAAAATTATTGTATGAGATATATTTGACCTATACCCCGTCATCTAGACGGACAAGGTATATGATGATGATGATAATGATGAGGATAATGATGCTCCTGATAATAATGGTGATGTTGCTTGTAACGGAGATAAACATAAATGTTCAGTTATGTTAATGGCTAATTAGTTACGTTAGATATACAATATCAGTTGCTGTATTTGGAATGTATACCGACAAGATTTTATTAACCTTGCCGTCCGCACTTTAAAACCAAACCAACAAACAACAACCTCGAAATCGAGTTATATCAGAAAAAAAATCCTTACAACTAACAGGCAATGAAGGATGTAGGTGTGAACCAACAAAGACAATGTCGATAGCAGCTCAGCTGAAGCTAGAAGTATGTTTTCTGTTAGAATTCTCTGTTCCTCACTTAGTCTGCGCCAGTTTGTTTAGTGTCTTAAGTCAATAAATATGAGAGCCTGGAAATGTCAGAGGAATATTGGCGCCGCCTGGAATGCTTAGAACAATCATTAAAATCGTGTTTGTTTTGAGAATATAATGACAAACTGAGGAAATAGAGGCTTATTTGAGCTGCTCAGCGAAGAGGTCTTGATATGTATGCGTTTTTTAATGTCATGAGATAAGAGCGATATAACTGTGTTGTAATGAGGCACGGGTTGTTTATATGTGATGTAATGTTTTTTAAGCCTTGTGTTATATCATGATTTGTTATGTAGATGTGGGGTTGTGTAACGACGCAATCTTATGTTACGTTTGTTATGCAGAGTTACATTGGTAACTTTATGTTGTGTGACGTTACTTGACGTAATGTTATATTCCGCTGTGCTGTTACGTTAACTTTCTATATGGTACGCTATGAAATGTCGTTTTATATTCTCTTATGTTATGTTCCGTTGTGTTATATGTTATGCTACGCTATATAATATTATGTCATGGTATCTAATGATAGGAAACGTATGGTCTAGAGGTAGTCAGATCTGCTTACAATCCAAACGTACCATGTTCACACATGATGTTGTTGTCAGACTATGCATGTAGGAGTTTTTTCATGGTATCACCGCTACTCCCAGTCGACACAACCGTAAATTGGTACCAGACAAAGTCAGAGGAAAATGTCAGGAGTGCGTTCTGTCATCGGTAGGTGCTATTGGTAGTAGTGCTCGATCAGATCTAGACTTTCTGATCGTTCGTCTATCCTGTGCTGCCTGCATAGGGAGGCCCTCGCTGACTGCACCGCTGTTTTTGCTTGAACCTTTCCAGGTTGAACGATTTTTAGCCAGGTTTTCACATGCGTTAATGTCTATTTGACATCACTTAAGAGACTCATTGAGACAGTCAAAAACGATTTTTTGGACGTCCCCTTCACCTAGCTGGTTATACAGTGTAAAACGTAGGAGCCTTTTGCTTGGCATTCGAGCAAAGTTGCCAGCCAGTCTCAATTGGGCTTTCTACAAAAGGACATAAATGTCCAGCATGCTGGCTTTGGATAGGGCTCCATTATTTGTGATATGGGACTGTCATCGAATATGTTGTATTCGTCTCAGACAAGTCATGTGGAAATGATTTAGCCTCCAGTGTGGACAGCAGAACTCGGAGACGCCTAGACCAGCTAGAGAAGAATGAAGGCACCGTAGATCTTCCACTTAGCCATTATGCTGATGTGGACGAGCAATCCAATATCACTGGAAACTGGAGAGCTTCAAGAAGGTTGTGGACCAGCAATCAGCAATGGAAACAGGAGAGCTACCAGAAGGTTGTGGACTAGCAATCAGCAATGGAAACTGGAGAGCTTCCATAAGGTTGTGGACCAGCAATCAACAATGGAAACTGGAGAGCTACCAAAAGGTTGCGGACCAGCAATCAACAATGGAAACTGGAGCGCTTCCAGAAGGTTGTGGACCAGCAATCTATCAACAATGGTAACTGTAGAGCTACCAGAAGGTTGTGGACCAGCAATCTATCAACAATGGAAACTGGAGAGCTACCAGATGGTTGTGGACCAGCAATCTATCAACAATGGAAACTGGAGAGCTACCAGATGGTTGTGGACCAGCAATCTATCAACAATGGAAACTGGAGAGCTTCCAGAAGGTTGTGGACCAGCAATCTATAAACAATGGAAACTGGAGAGCTACCAGAAGGTTGTGGACCAGCAAACAGCAATGGAAACTGGAGAGCTACCAGAAGGTTGTGGACCAGCAATCAGCAATGGAAACTGGAGAGCTACCAGAAGGTTGTGGACCAGCAATCAGCAATGGAAACTGGAGAGCTTCCAGAAGGTTGGGAACCAGCAATCAACAATGGAAACTGGAGAGCTACCAGAAGGTTGGGGACCAGCATCAAACAGTATCAATTAGAGTAGCTCAGTTCCGATCGACGCTGAAATCTCCAAGCTGAAGCCAATCTATTCTGCCTGCTAGCAAATTTGTGAAATTATTTCTAGTGGCTTTCCAGGTCAGCTTCTCAACATTTAGTTACCTCTGAGTTATTGCCCCCCTTAGGTTGAACATTTAAACTCAACTTGATGATCACGAGACGATGGTCAGTCTAACACTTCGCGCCACACACTCTTGGCTATTTTATACATCCCTTCGTTTCCGGCATCTGATAATGATATAGTATATAAGATGTCGGAGAAGGAATCTGGAATGCCTCCATGTGGTCCTATTTCGAGCTGGGAGTTGAAAGATGGTGTTGATAATGATAAGCTCATTTGTGGGACACGTCTTCAGTAAGAGAAAGTCGTTGCTGTTACATTTATTTATGTCATTTACGTCAATGATGCCATGCCACGCAGTGCAATGTGCGCCAACTAGGGCTGAAATATCCTAGCAGAATCAGTTTGAAAGATTTTTGAGCTGCAGCGATAAATGACTCGAGATCTTCATAAAACACGTCTTTGACTACGTCCAGATTTGTCAAAGTTGGTGTCAAAGTTAGGCACTGGTGATCCTGGTCTCTCATTTTCCAGTTAGAGAAAGTCGTATCGTCACAAGTGATCGTGGTCTCTCATTTTCCAGTTAGAAAAAGTCGTATCGTCACTGGTGATTGTGGTCTCTCATTTTACAGCTAGAGAAAGTCGTATCGTCACTGGTGATCGTGGTCTCTCATTTTCCAGCTAGAGAAAGTCGTATCGTCACAGGTGATCGTGGTCTCTCATTTTCCAATTAGAGAAAGTCGTATCGTCACAGGTGATCGTGGTCTCTCATTTTCCAGTTAGAGAAAGTCGTATCGTTATTGCGCGATCGTTGATTCCACTTAGGCAGACTTTTTAATTGTTAAAGTAAGATAGATTTTATGGCAAATCCAACTCCAGCTTCACGTCGCTTCTGAGTGCTGCAGCCACTTCAGAAAAAAAGTGTACCCAGTACCATCCTCTGAGAATTTCGTCTCTTCCGCTAGTAGTGTCTCAATCAGTTTGGCTTTGCTGATGTTACAGCATGTCAGTTCCCATGCTATATATATATATAGACATGTGGCCTATCTACATGGAAGCAATGTTTTCTTTATTTTCGTTAACATTACTTGTCAGCTATCATCCTTTCCTACTTATTATACCCTCCAGTTTCTCACTAACATTACTTGTCAGATATCATCCTTTCCTACATATTATACCCTCCAGTTTCTCACTAACATTACTTGTCAGATATCATCCTTTCCTACATATTATACCCTCCAGTTTCTCACTAACATTACTTGTCAGATATCATCCTTTCCTACATATTATACCCTCCAGTTTCTCACTAACATTACTTGTCAGATATCATCCTTTCCTACATATTATACCCTCCAGTTTCTCACTAACATTACTTGTCAGATATCATCCTTTCCTACATATTATACCATCCAGTTTACCACTAACATTAACTTTTTACAATCTGATTTTAACACACCATGTTAGACTGATCCATGGCGTATTCTATTCCAGTAAAGTTTATTGATATATTTGCTGTCTCCACCCTATTCCGTGTTTCTTGTTTACCTATTTCTGTAAATTGATTTACCTGTTATATGTTCTTGTCTTCTCCGTGTATCGTAAACACCAACAGCCTTCTTAAATCCAATATAGACTTATGTTTCTCCTGTCTCTTTACTTACCCTCATTACACGCAATTAAATTAGTTATATTTTTACCTACATCTTTATCTCCAAGAATTTCTTTTGCCTTCAGGGTTGGAGAAGAGAAGAATCCAAGTATTTTTACTGGTTTTTACATTAACACATTCCCTTTTTTTTTATTGAACACCGTCCAAGGCCGCTTTTCTCTGCTTATCTCTGTGTTGTTAATTGTTGCATTAACAACTGCTTCAGAGACAACAATTTAATGTCAGGTAATTATACCTTCGTGCTGAAACGGAGTGTTATTCTTATGTATGACTCGCCGGCGTATGGCAAAGCTGACAATTGAAGTGAGACGAACAGTAGGCCTCAATTTTGCATGACTTTGCATGATAAATTCTGGTAGTTATGGATCACGATTTCTCATCAAATGCTTCTTCTTCGTCTAATTTTCATGCCATGTCTGTTGGTCTGGACGATCATGATGCTGCACAACTTTATGTAAGTTTCGATTTTTGACCACAAATATAATGTGGATGCGGTTTGTGCTTGCATTCTGTACATTTGTTTAGAGTGTACACCTCTAGCTGTAGAGTTTGTGGGTTGTATATTGATTAGAGCGTTTGCTTCTAGCGGCAGAGGGTCTGGCTTCGCTGCAGGCACGATTCCGTCTATCCAGCAATAAGAGGTTAGCTTATTTGCAGTAAAGAAAGGCAATGTGGCGGGAAATAGAAATGATCACTCTACCTGGGAATAATCTAAGGCAATATAGTCTTAGCACTTCATCCTCGACAGCAATGTGCAATGTCTTTTGTGGGATTACATTTACCCGTTCACCTCCAGTACTAAACTAAAACGTTTGACTCAGCTGCGCCCTGAATTCAAGAAATTCAGTTATATTTATCTCCCCGTTATGAGTCATTGCACATTTATACGAGTACATAAAAATATAAAATATGTAGAGAAGAAACGTCAGGGAAATATAGTCAGAAATCAGACTGACTTTATCATGATAGAGGACAAAATCATAAGGAGAATCACAGTGGCAGAAACTTTTCCAGGTGGACGCTCAAACATAATCATGTAGTGATTCAAATAACAATAAAACAGCAAGAAGAATCGGCCACCCAACACACTGCGATTCAAGGACGTATGCGAGAGAGACATGAAGTCACGCGACACCCATCAGAGAGCTGTGAAACCATTTCTCAGGATCGAGCTGTTTGGAGACAGTCAGTTGGAAGTGGCTTAGTGCAATACACCCTGTACATGAAAAGCCTAAGAACAGTAATGTGCAGAAGTAGTGACGTAGATAACAGACATACGTTACAAGTTTCCTGTCTGCGATCTTTCTTCTTCTTCTTCTTCATCGTACGCAGTCAGACAGTAACCATTATTTTTTCGAAAAAGGCAGCGGTCATCCTGAGGCTGTTGACACTGCCATATAGATTGTCTAGTGTTGCCACTGGTGATGGCCACATCTGCTCTCTCTGATCCTCGTATGTCGGGCAGTTTTGCAGCAAATGCTCAGCGGTTATTTTCCCGGTACCACACGGGCATTCGTCGTTACCACCTATCTTCAATTTGTTGAATAGGTGGTACCTCAGTCTATTGTGGCCAGTGCGAAGTCTGAAGACCACGACCTGCTCTCTTCTGTCTGCGATCTTTCAATTCATATCTGTGTTCTTACCTCGCCAGAATGTTTTCATAATTTAAACGTGTTTAGTATAATTTAGACTTGTCTATATTTAATCAAAGTCGTCGTTGACGATGTCTTATCATTGTGCTGCCCCAGGACGATGCACAACTTCGAAAAGATTGGATAAGATTACGTCTCTAAGAAGAGACTTCACTCCAACTAATAATGCCAGAGTGAGTAAAATGTTTTAACATATTTATTTGATCAATTCATTTTAAAGTAATTATTTTAAAAAGTGTATCTACTTCAGTGGGAAATCAACAGTTATACAATTCGGTCAATTCGCTGTGGGTGACATGAATATAATAAACAAATATAGAAAAATGTTGACAGGTCCAGTAACGATATATAGGAGATAGACTGATCCAATTATGTAAAGGGGACACGCTTTATGTATGCAACATCTGTTTATTATTTTTAGGAAGAAGGCTTATGGCATCCCAGAACATGTGTAGGGTGTGTAGATTGGCAAATGACAAATGAATTTGGGAAAAATGTTAGTAAGATAAAGATTGTGCACAATAAGAAAGATAGACTAATGTTAATGACAACATTGGAAGTGGTTGGTTAAACTAAAAACAGAGATAGCAAATTATATTTGATGAGGAAGATATTTCAAAAGAAGTGGGCAGAATATATCAGTGAACTATTCCATGAAAACAAAGTACATAAGCTACAGGTACAGAATAATGAAGGACCAGAAATACTAAAATCAGAGGTGGAGAAAACAAAGAATTTTCAGGAATATGATGACACAGTGACCTGGTGGATATTGATTTAGACAACACCAGAGGTAAAGAATATGGATTAGAGTTCAAAATTAGAAATGTAGTTTTTATCCGTCCTTAATGAATGATGCTTGATGATATTCTTCAAGAATAAGGAGAAGTAATGCTTACTATTTTATTCCATAAAAACCAATACAGATACAAAGAGCAAAATGACACCATTGGATAGAGCAATGTCCTACTTTTCAATACTATTTTTCAATATAATCACAACCTTCAGCTATACATTTTCTTTAACGATATACAACAGCATACACCTCGCGCTCGTAAAAATCTGCACCAGCGGAGGGGACAAACTGTTTCCCAGTTGCTATGACAGGGTCGTTGCTAGGAAAATGTTGCCCATCTTTTATTGGCCCGAACAGATGGAAGTCAGAAGGCGGGAAATCTGGACTATACGGTGGGTGTGGTAGGACAGTCTAGACTGCTGCTGCTGCGTTTGTTCTCAATCTCCCACTACCAATCCCTGAATAGGGCTTTGCGAGTCGCAAAATGATGTCCAGAGAATGCAATGTAGGTGTGGTAGGACAGTCCGGCCAAGACACGTCTGGACTATACGGTGGGTGTGGTAGAACAGTCCAGCCAAGACTGACAATGTGCTAAACGGTCTTCAAACTGAAATGGGGCATGACGTTATCGTGTCACAAAAGACAAGTTGTCTTCTCTGGCCTGACTCTGAAAATTCGAGGCTTCAGCTCAGTCAGGGCACATCACTTAACCCGCTGAGGGCTGCATCGTTAAATTTTCCTCGATCGGGAATTCACATGTCGCCACTCTATGAACTGCCGTTTTGAATCAGGATTGTAGTCGTTGCACCACGTCTCATCACCAGCGATGATGCGATCCAGGAAACTGTCACCTTCATCATCGTAATGGTTCAAGAGGTCATGAGAAACTTGCACGCGATGTTCTTTCTGCCACTGTGTGAGCATTCATGTGACCCACCTGGTGCAGACTTTCGGATATTCCAACGTTCCCACCATCGTTTCCAACACATTGAAGCCGATATCCGGCTCCGTAGACAGTTTCCTAGTCCTAATCCTCCGATTTGCTCGGATGAACTGATCTATACGCTCTTCATTGTCTGATGTAACAGATGTGCATGGCTCTCCGGAACGGGGCTTGTCCTTCATATCGCTTTCGCCACCGCTTAAACGCACAACTTAACGCCTCACTGGGCTAACATTCACTGCTTGGTAAACGTTCTGCAAGCGTCGATGAATGTCAATTGGTGCAACTTTTTCCGCATGGAATTATTTATTAACGCACCTATGTTTATAACGCACGCCCGTGACTTACGCCATTATGCCATACTGCTCCTCCACTGCCACCTGTTGGACGGAAACAAAATTTTGCGGACATTGGCGGGAACGTCCACATTTTACTGCCATATTGCTAAAAATCTACTTCTGGCGTTGTAGGACAACATAATAAAATTAGAGGCATTACTTTCGGAGCGCTCCTCGTACAATAAGGGATTTATACCAATCGTCGACCTAATTGCAACTATCTTTGTAATACACGCAAGACATCTCGTGCAACCGAATATCCGGATTTAAGAACAATCAGCCTGACGAGCCATACCATTGAGATACTGCTAAATGTGTATACAGTAGAGAATTAGATGTAAAGTAGACATAGATCAAATTTAAGAAAATGATACAGTAGAGAATTATGTGTAATGTAGACAAAGATCAGATTGAAGAATATTATACAGGAGACAGGAGAGAATTTAAAGTTAAGCGGACAAAGAAGATACGAGTGAAGAATTTGGATTTTGACAGAACAACAATATCCTGTATATGGATACTAGCAGAAATATAAGTAGAAGTACACAAAAGTTAATCGGATTTGTAGACTACCAAAAGGCCGTTGAGAGAGTAAAACAAATAAATTAATTACATGTCTGGAAAACACAGACGTGAATAGATAATACGCAATAGTACAAAGTAATTTATACTGGAAGCAAACTGCCACTATCAGATCTAGCAGGTTTGACTCACCAAATAAAGATGCACAGCTAAAAAAACGCGAGCGATAAGAATGTGGACTGGCTCATTCTCTGTTTAACATTTGCACAGAACAAATTTGTAAACAGATAAATGCAATGTCTGGACTTACTATCGGTAAAGTGTCAATATCTCCGATAAACAGTTGACACAATTCTGCTGGTTGAACGCGAACAAAGTACAGGATTGCTAATTCAAATAGAGAACAAAAACAAAGCACCTGGACTGGGTATTAACAATGAGAAAACTAAAATTACGATCATTAGCAAAGTACATTCGAAATCTACTCTAACGTTACAAAAAGACAAACAGGCCAATACATTCTCTTGTCTGGTAAATATAATATCGGCGGATGACGAATCCTAAATGGCAATCAGAAAGAGAATAAGGTTGAATATTGATGGTGCAACAATCTTTTGTGTGTTATATGTTTGTCCGTTCATTCTTTTCAAGTGTTTCTTTAACACCGTCATGTTTTTATTGGCCTTCCTCTAGCTTGAAGTGTAGAAAAAAAAAAGTATGTTTCAGATACGGCGCTTTGGTAAAACAGAAAGAATGAACCATGCTTTACGGCCAACAGAGCTCATTCATGGACAACAGATAATTCACAAACCGTACAAGAAAACATAAATACATCAAAAGACAAAAGCAACAAATACAAAGAATATGAAAAGATACTTAACGAATATCAGATGGGAAGAATTGTTATCGATCTGCGCTTCTGAGCACTTTTTCTGTTGTTGAAAACTCGCACATCAAACAGATTTCAAAACAGATTTTTCATATAAGGAAACCACTCAAATGACGTAATTGGTCTTCTATCTTTAAATGTTCTGCATGGCATTGTGTTTACATTATTTCAAGTTCTCTGATTTATCACTGTCTCTTCTAGTGTTCCTGACCACTTTTCACAAGCATCTCATTTAACATAAGTGACCTTTTCTTCTTGTATCTTGACTAGAGTTCAAGCGTGACACTATAATGCGTTTAAAAATACGTTGGAATGTATACATTATCTAAATAATTCACTAACTCACCAACTTGAATTTCTGCATGTGTCCATTTTGTCCTTACCGACGTTAATGTTATATTGAGAAATAATGTGTAGACTTCGCGGATTTCTTTGTTGTTTTCATGAGGCCTATAGTTTTCGTTTATACACACAAATCATTTTACAGTACTTCCGTTAGTTGATAGTACATTAAGAGCCGCTGTCGGTAGATTTTGAAACAATTTTAAGTTCACCATTCTTCCGTAGTCCATTATGCCTTCTGTCTGCTGTTTCAGTAGCTGTCTTTACTATTTGCCACAATTCTCTTTATAGTTCTATCTACTAAGTGTCACTCGTTTCATTAGTGTTGGTGTGTATTTGTCTGCTTAATTAGCTTGGTATGTATTTGTCTATGTTTCATTAGTTTGGTGTGTATCTGTCAGTTTAATTAGTTTGGTGTGTATTTGTCTGCTTAATTAGCTTGGTATGTATTTGTCTATGTTTCATTAGTTTGGTGTGTATCTGTCTGTTTCATTAGTTTGGTGTGTATTTGTCTATGTTTCATTAGTTTGGTGTGTATTTGTCTGCTTAATTAGCTTGGTGTGTATTTGTCTATGTTTCATTAGTTTGATGTGTATTTGTCTATGTTTCATTAGTTTGGTGTGTATTTGTCTGCTTAATTAGCTTGGTATGTATTTGTCTGTGTTTCATTAGTTTGGTGTGTATTTGTCTATGTTTCATTAGTTTGGTGTGTATTTGTCTGCTTAATTAGCTTGGTATGTATTTGTCTATGTTTCATTAGTTTGGTGTGTATGTGTCTATGTTTCATTAGATTGGTGTGTATTTGTCTATGTTTCATTAGTTTGGTGTGTATTTGTCTATGTTTCATTAGTTTGGTGTGTATTTGTCTATGTTTCATTAGTTTGGTGTGTATTTGTCTATGTTTCATTAGTTTGGTGTGTATTTGTCTATGTTTCATTAGTTTGGTGTGTATTTGTCTATGTTTCATTAGATTGGTGTGTATTTGTCTATGTTTCATTAGTTTGGTGTGTATTTGTCTATGTTTCATTAGTTTGGTGAGCATTTATCCATGTTTTATAAATATGCACAATATAATTTATTTATTTATGCATTTCTCTATTTTCTCGTAAATATTTATTTACTTCAAATAGCTACCAGGTATGCTTTTCAAAGATAATATTTCTACCGTCTGTACGCTTGTGGAATGTGAAACCAGCACATCTTATAGTTGTCCATAATGTAGTTTTAAGGATATTAATGTCGCTGTTCTTTCTCAGTGTTGAGATTTTCAATTTTCTTAATGTGAATGTTTATTTAGAATCCAGCATTCTTCAAATTAATCATTTAATAACTTTTTTGTGAAAGCTCATCTTCCTATTTTTTTCCCGTCTGTATCTGATATTTATAGAAAGACTGTCATCTTCTAGTGTCCCTAATGACCTGTCGCTAATACCCAAGAAATGCATTGTTCTTTTCCCTTGGTTTGAAATACAATGATACAGTGTTCCACGAATTACCCAATAGGAAATATTTATACAATTGTTTTTCTTTGTTTCTGAGTGTAAAGAATTTAACTTTCAGTGACATTCAAATATTAAAGGCACGATATTTCTCTTTTACTCCTTTACAAATTGTAACCACATAGTATTGTAAATTGGTTGCGCACCTTAGAACTTGTCAGTGCAATAGTACTGATCTGTTACTATTTTTTTATAAAAACATTTGCAAAAAAAAGGGGCTTTTCCAACACATCGCGATACGTTACTGTTAAACTCTTAACATTCTATACAGAAAAACATGTTTATTTAACTTTCAGGGGATCAAGATGCTGAGCAGCGCATGAGCTGCAATGGTCAGCTACCCATAGGTAGCTGCTAGCGTCAGGGCCAGCAAACCAGAGCTGCCAAGACCCTTTTACACCTCCACGCGGTGATCCTGGATAACAGACTGCAGCAGGGCAGACTGGCTAAGGAGAAGGGATCGAAGAGGGAATGCTAACCCGGTACTCAAAAATGCTTGCTGAAGTCGGATGTGTTGGACCGAAAGGTGCAAATTGCGCAGTCAAGCTGTAAACTACGACACAGCGCATTCCGTTCTCTGGACTACATTCTGCTACTTAAGCCCTTTCAGGGTTTGGTAGCGGGAGATTGAGAATGAACTAAGCCAAGCCAAGCCATTTAGCCTTCAACAGCACGCTCGTGTTGTGAGGGAAGATGCTGCAACTCGCCACATAAAGAACTTTTTATGGCGCAAACAAGTAAACATACTCATTGTGTGAACATTCAACAACAACACCAGCAACAACATGTACCCCAATAATCTAAAAGATATAATTATTTCATATAACTAAAACAAAGATGACAAAACGTAGATCTTACAATAACTGAAAGATATTATTTCATCAATTGATTTTTCATAATTGCGGAGATATAATTATTTTCTAGCTCGGCTGTATTTTTGGAGACCCTACACCAACTGAGTGTTGGTATTGAGTATACCGATTATCTCTTGTCTTTTTGTGGCAATTTAATGTAAGAATATCTTAGTAATTGCGATTACCTGTTTGCAGGATACAACAATTCATATTGGTTATCCGTCAACCTATAGATATATTTGCTTGGTGAGATTGTAGTTTCAGCTTCCATGCTGATCATCAATTTGTGATTTATGTTATAGTCTCGTGTAGTTTGTTATTATTAAATAATTCAAAGGAACATCTTCGTCACATGTGTTTTCTCACTTCACCCGAATTGATGAATGACATTAATGTTGAATGACATCTTTCCTCTCTCAACTAAGCTGTTTTAATTGGCTGTGTATTTGCCTCTTAACTCTGCATGAAAACGTGAAAAAAATTAAAATATAACTGGTATTGAATCGGTTAATAATTACAGACTTTTCAGCATGTCAATCAAAATAAAATAAGATCATAAATAAGTATTTTATGAAACGGAAAAAAATATATTTCTGATTCAGAATCGAACCAACGACCGTAAGATTGAAAAACTTTCCATTACCAACTGACATATTGCGTGTCATGAAAATAATTATGGATTTACATGTTTAATGTGCATTGTGAATTATTTTGTTTTGATTCATCACTACAATGACGTCAATGGACAGGTTTAAATTACAAATGTAAAACCGACGTTTGGATTATATTTTGGCCCATTGTCTGACAAGTGGACGAATAGGGAGAATTATGGGAATTATTAATAGAAATATATCGGAATAGCATTCTGCATTCTTTAGATTACACTGTGCGCTTATAATTAGTTATGTCTACATAATAACCTATAACCAGATTAAATAAAGATAAAGGCCAAGTCTCAACTTCTTTGAACCAGACACAATGGTTAGAATAAAACTGTGAAAAGGTCGAACTAGCGTGAGATTAATTCTGAGAAGATAACGCTAAAGCTAAATGTAAGGTGCTTGATCCCAATGTTGGCATAGAGCCGAGGAATAAAGACCGCTTGTTTCTGCAGTCGTTGCGCAGTGTGTAGACCAGGTGTTTAATTTTTGTTTCTAATAGTAAACAAGAAAGATAAGAAAATGAAAAATTGAATAGAATGGCAGTAATTAAAGCTATCTCCAAGAAAAGTTTATAAAAACATACTATCAAACAAGACGTTGATAATTAAAGTGATAGAGAAAGTCTGGCAAAGTTATATAGAACCGATTTTGCTTTATGCATGCGAGTTTTGGACGATGTATATACACACACACAAATCACTTGTTACAGCAGAAACGTAGTCCTTGACAAGAATGTGGATCTATCATGGACCGTTAAGGTTTCCATTGGCGATAGTTTACAAGAAAACAATATTTAACCGTCATTGTTAACTAACAAATATAAAATTGACATAAACAGTTTATTTGAAATATTTTCAGAAAGGTGGGTCAGGAAAACTTTGTGACAATAGAAGAGATAGATGAAGCGTAAGAAATACCTTGAACAAAAAGATCAGGGTCACGAAACATTAAGGGAAAGAATGGTCGAGGCCAAGAAACATCAATGGATATTAAGATGGAGCGAGAGAAAGAACGAAGATAAGGAAAATCGAAGAGGAGTAACATCGAGGGCAAAAAAGGTCGAGGGAAAGGAAGGTCGAGAGCAAGAAAGGTCAAGGGCAAGGAAGGTCGAGGGGAATAAAGGTCAAAGGCAAAAAAAATCTAGGGTAAGAAACATCCAGGGTAAGAAACATCCACGGCAAGAAACATCGAGAGCAATATAGATCCAGGTCAATAACGACCGAGGGCAAGAAACATCGATAGCACGAAACATCGAGAGCACGAAACATCGAGAGCACGAAACATCGAGAGCACGAAACATCGAGAGCACGAAACATCGAGAGTACGAAATCTCGAGATCACAAACATCGAGACCACGAAACATCCAGGGTAAGACAGTGTTGATCCTCACCTTATTGGTAAGACTGTTGTGACACAGGCTGTTTGCAGGAGCGCAAGGACGAGAGGTGGGCCCTTGTCAGTATGTTTCATTTGATCGGGATTACTCAACACAACCTCTGAGATGTTCAAACGATAGATACTTGTGGACCAAACTGATCGTCAGCTCCACTTTGCGTGATGTTGTTGTTGTTTGCGCACACCCGCAATGAGTAGGTTACTATTGTGTAGCCCTGAATAGGACGGTAAGTGGCAGGTTGCAGTAGCTTTTCTCACATCCCGAGCGTGCTGATGAAGATGGGTCGGCGTCCTCCAGGCGGATGTGCTATGCTTGGCTCCATCTGCTTGTCCCGCACTACTACGGGGATCAAGTCGGTCCCCCACCTCGTTAGACACGCTGCATGAAAACAACCCGTCTCTAGGGGGGGGGGGGGGGGATACTAGGAAACCGATGTGAGGGTCTTCGCCAGTATGTTTTACCTGACCCTGACTAACATGTCTGATCAGTATGTTTTACCTGACCCTGACTAACATGTCTGACCAGTATATTTTGCCTGACCCTGACTAACATGTCTGATCAGTATGTTTTGCCTGACCCTGACTAACACTTTCTGATCAGTATGTTTTACCTGACCCTGACTAACATGTCTGATCAGTATGTTTTACCTGACCCTGACTAACATGTCTGACCAGTATATTTTGCCTGACCCTGACTAACATGTCTGATCAGTATGTTTTGCCTCACCCTGACTAACATCTCTGATCAGTATGTATTGCCTGACCAGACGTTAATCTTCATCCCCTACTTAACGAGATACTTAATAAGGTTCGCCTAGGCATCTAAGGTCTTTTGCCTTGGTCCACCACTATCATGTACAGCTGCTAAGGTCTGTAGCCAAATCTCGTCCAGTGCTGAAGACAAGACTGCTATCTTCCGGGGCCATGTAGAGCGAGGGCGGCCACGCCCACGCCTCCAGCCGGCAGGTGGGAGACCGTTGTTAACTGATTTAAGCATGATCTGGTGAGCCAGAACTTACTGGTCCAGTTGAACTACGTGTCCGAACACAGATAGGCGGCGGTGGACCAGACCATCCGAGATGAAAGATAGACTCGTCATGGCAGAGACCTTGACATTGCGGAGAAGATCAAACCACCGGATACCGAGAACACGTCGCTGATTGCGCATACGAAAGGTATAGAGTCTTGTTGTGTCCTGTTTAAGTAGAAACCAAGTCTCTGGATCGTGATACTTAACTAGTTAAAAAGACAAACAATAGAAGCAAGTACATACTCAAGAAGCCATGTTCCTTCCTCACTTCGTGTTTATAATGTCTTTAGCATGCTTTCTTAACTGTTCCTGACAATCATGTTCAGATAATTCTTAAAACAATACGCATGACATTTGAGTTAATGCTTGGTAAATTATTACATATCTCCCACTGATCAAGCAAGCTTATTGCAAACTACGCATTTCGTTGTTCTATTTTTTCACAGCTAAAAGCATTTATGTATTCTGCCCTTTTCGGAGCAATGGATCGAATGTAACATGAAGTTTAATATGTTTTGACATTTTCAGAGAAGCAATTACACCATTTAGTTTGCTCGTCGCGTTTACGCAGGAGCAAGGATGAAAGGGAGGTTAACAAAGTAGAGGATACAATGAATTTAATAAGGGGGGGAATCATGTTAATCTTTTCTCATATCTTTCACACACACACACATACAGACACACACAGACATATAGACATACACACATACACAACTACATACATAAACAAATACACACATACACAGATAAACACATATACACATACACACACATACACATATACACACATAACACATACACACACAAATATACATAACACATACACACATAAACACAAACATAACACATACATACACATATACACAAATAACACATACATACACACACATCCACACATAACACATCCACACATACATACATACACACATACACATAACATATACACACATGCACACATACATACACACATACATACATACACATACACAAACACACACACACATACATATGCACAAACATACACACATACACATAACGCATACATACATAACACATCCGCAAATACACACATACACAAACACACATACATAAACACATACACACACACACATAAGACATAACACATACATACATACATACATACATACATACATACATACATACATACATACATACATACATACATACATACATACATACATACATACATACATACATACATACATACATGCACGCACGCACGCACGCACGCACGCACGCACGCACGCACGCACGCACGCACACACACACACACACACACACACTACCCCACACAAACACTACCCCCACACAAACACTACCTCTCTCAAACACTACCCTTCTCAAATACTACCCCACACAAACACTACATCATACAAACACAACCCGCACACAAACACTACCTCGTACAAACACTACCCCCTCACAAACACTACCTCATACAAACACTACCCCCACACAAACACTACCTCGTACAAACACTACCCCCACACAAACACACCCCACACAAACACTACTTTATACAAACACTACCCCCACACAAACACTACCTCATACAAACACTACCTCATCAAACAGTACCTCATTCAAACACTACCTTATACAAACATTACATCATACAAACACTACCTCATACAAACACTGCCTCTTACTATCTCATACAAACACTACCTTATACAAACACTACATCACCCAAACACCACCTCATATAAACACTACCTCATACAAACACTACCTCATACAAATACTACTTTATACAAACACTTCCCCCACACAAACACTACCTCATACAAACACAACCCGCACACAAACACTACCTCGTACAAACACTACCCCCTCACAAACACTACCTCATACAAACACTACCCCCACACAAACACTACCTCATACAAACACTACCCCCACACAAACACTACCTCATACAAACACTACCCCCACACAAACACACCCCCCACAAACACTACTTTATACAAACACTTCCCCCACACAAACACTACCTCATACAAACACTACCCCCACACAAACACTACCTCATACAAACACTACCTCATCAAACAGTACCTCATTCAAACACTACCTTATACAAACATTACATCATACAAACACTACCTCATACAAACACTGCCTCTTACTATCTCATACAAACACTACCTTATACAAACACTACATCACCCAAACACCACCTCATATAAACACTACCTCATACAAACACTACCTCATACAAATACTACCCCATTTAGGGAAGTCAAGACAGACAGTAAAAGAGTATATTCCCTCCACATAAAACATGAAAACTAGTACAGTTAATCTCTCCCACGTTATCCCCAACGGCAATATATGATTTACAACTGCCGTTACTTCTACCTTCTTTGTTATATCTTTCTCTCAACCTCCTCTCTAACGTTTGATCTTTGTTTAGCATGTCTGTCAAACTGTATAAGCCAAACAGCTGTTTATAATCTGATTGGCATTTAAACTGACCAGGTAGACCACGTCAATCAGTCGAGGACAGGGCTGCAGTCAATACATTTAGATAGTAGTTTTTAAAAAAAATCTCAAAATAATTAATGTTGAAACTATAGGATTTGATATTTTGTTTGGGAATTGCGGATCGGTTGGTTTCGGTTGACGCGCCATAGGTTGCCAACCTTTGACCTACACCACACAGACAAACTGAATGGACTAATTCAGTCCCCAACGACGACATTAGCTGCTCGGATACGACCCTTCCGGCACTGAGCGTCACAATGCGAGCAAACAGTTCAGACACGTGACCACCGTGTGCTTCTGTGAATGTACTTTTCTACAAAGAACTAAGGACAAAATCCGCCAAAGGGCATCCATTTTTGGCGGGTATATCATCCAAGTAGGACACCCCTGTCTTTGTACAGTCACCTGAGACATAAATCGATACGGCGAGAAATGCACGTGCGCAAATCTGTCTGCTCACTAGGGGTACTTTTCCCCCCAATTTCGACATGAGTGGGGTCCAGGTCTTCTGGGAAAATAACAGCGCGAGGTCATACTTAATCGGGCTCGCCTGCGAGTTGTCTCCTCTACTCACGACGCCTGGCCTGAGTTTGTCACGTGCCAG